>OY282643.1:107013476-107033476 GCA_958299015.1 Tetanocera ferruginea
ACCAAAATGACTTTGAACAGGGATCTATGTTAATATGGACAATTATGCTTACTCAAATACACTTATAAGCCTAATTGTAACTTAGCTCTATCTAACTTTTATTCGCAAAACTTTTAATTGTCTTTCCTCCTACCCAATATAGATTAAAAACAGGCTGGAGCAGCTCTAAGGTCAATGAACCTTTACGACCCGAAGAACAAGCAGCTATCATATCGGTAATACAGCGCAATGAGGAAATTGAAATAGCTGAACGTCAACGTGTTGGCCGTTTAGTCGAAAGAGTGGAGAAGATAAAACAGCGAGCAGCCAACGATCGTGGTCCAAATTGTTGTCGTTTGTGTGGCGACACCTTTGGATTGCTGCGACCAGCACGCATGTTGTGTGAGGATTGCAAACGAACTGTTTGTGCCAAATGCAGTGTCGATATCAATATTCGTTATCATACCACAACGAAAGTCAAGGAAATATGGTTGTGTCGCGTTTGTTCGGAGACACGTGAGATGTGGAAGAAATCTGGAGCATGGTTTTTCAAAGGTCTTCCAAATTACGAAGTACCCAGCAGTACAAGCTCAACACCAACCCACACATGTGGGGCAATGCCCACCGAAGCCGTCATAGAACGTACAGCACAGAGTTGCACTACGACGCCCACAAAAAATGTGCGCGTCAAAAAACTTACCATACGCGTCAATGATAGCAGCAGCTCCTCGGAGGATGATCAAAATGCGATAGATGCAAAAACAGAGTTGGTTGCAACCAATGATAAACAAGGCAATCCGCTACAACGTGAGGACAGTTTGCGCATGCGCACTTTTGGCTCGTTTCGTAGTTTTATTGAAGGCAGTGGCGGAGGAGAGCGTAAACTATCGAATGCGTTCTTCTTTAATCGACAGACATCAAAATATGACAACAGTCAACAGGATTTGGATACCATATCGACTGCCTCGACTGTGGCTACAACAACATCAGGAACACGACGTGAAAGCAATTACACACGACGCGGTTCGGTGTCTTCCTCCTGGTCTATTAGCGACAGCTCGTCGGGAAATTCAGGAAATGTGTTATGTGGCAATGCGCACAATTGTCGCGATCCTTTATTGGGTTGGCTGGAGGTTGCTATCAGCTATCGTGAAAATTTTCACACACTTGACTGCACTGTCGTTAGAGCGCGCGACTTGCCACACATGGATGCTGCTGGACTGACAGATCCATTTTGTAAGCTAAATATTATAACGCCAGAGGGTTATACGAAATATACACGTTGGCCACGTACCAAGACAGTGCACAAGACGCGAAATCCAGAGTTCAATGAAGTCGTACAATTTGTTGGCGTGGAACCCGAAGAGTTGGGGAACTCATTGCTGTATATTGTTATATTAGATGATGACAAGTATGGACATGATTTTCTGGGCTCTGCAAAAGTTTGTCTTTCAACGGTAAATATTTTATAATAACATTTTTATATCAAAAATAATTAATAATATCAGCATATTATATTGATGCTGATAACTTGTATATTGATTCTCATTAAAACATTTTTGGATTAAAAAAATAATATTCTGAAAATCACATTTTCGTTTTTTAAGATATACCATCTGATAAACAATTTTCAAATGCATTATCAATGTAAATAACTTCGAAGCAAACGTATACCATTAAAAAAATAAATTTCGTATAATTTTTTATTTTCATTTTCTTTGTTTCCACATAACAAATAATCCATTTTCATTTTGAAGGAATATTTAAAATTAAAAAATAAACATTTTACATATAGTATAATCAATATTTGAAAAATTCCTTTTAAATCTGAAATTCAAAATTTATTAAATGTTCTTACCTCTGTGCGAACTCAGTATTAAGAGGTTTCAACATATTTTAGTTGAATTCCTCACTGATAAAAAAAAGAAACTAAGTGTCGATTCAATTGTACCAATTCATATTTTCAGTAAGCTTCCCAATCAGCCAAACAAGCTTGGAATAAGTTTTAAGCTAAGAAACGTAAGCCTCTAGCTTGCAAAATGCTTTCATTTACAATTGTAGAACGTTTATTGAAGAATAAGCTGAAATTAACATTTGGATCCAAGTTCTTTTCTACAATTGGGAATAAGTATTTAAAAAAGTTTTTTTCAAGTAAACAATTAGTGCTCGCAAAAAATGTATTTCGAGATTCAGTTAATAAGTCAGGTGCAAATTTTACTTTTTATGAAATTTTGTGAGAATATATTTTTTGATAAGAGAAGAGTTCTCACAAAAATGTGATCAAATTGGCCAACTAATACAACCATCTCTCATATAACCGAAATCGGCAATCTAGCATTCCAGAGCAATATAGAACAATTTGGAACACTTGATTCTTTTATATAAACAACTAGTTGGTGTGAAAAGAACCAAATCGGTAAACTATTTCGCTCACCTCTCATATAACCGAAATAGGTAAACTGGAATATTTCCCCAAATAAGCATTCCAGATTAATACAATTTGGTAAACCTAATTTTTAATATGAACAAGTAGTAGGTGCGAAAAATAACCAAATGGGCCAACTAAAAGAGCACATTTTAAATCCTTCCCAATTTTTTCATTTTTATTCAAATTTTGTTATTTCCTGTTTTGTAGTTCCCCAGCAATATTTCCCTAGCTATGACGTGGTTATTAGGTCGTTTCGAAAAATTTAGATCGTATTCTAAGAGATCTCAAAAGTTGCATGGGGCTGTCAAAATCACCCAAAAAAACTTTTATGAAAAAGAAAGGACAACTTCATCTCCGGCAAGGACAAAGTTGTTTTTTGAGAAAAAAAGTAACACTCTTAAAATGCTTTGATTTTTGTAAAATAAACTACATATGTTTAAGAATATTTTTAAATTGGGCTATGGCCGTTGATTAGACAATTGATAATGATTTTTAAACACTATATAGAAGGCCGATTAAATATATAACATAAGCATATGTTTTTTAGCAACAGAAAGAATACAGGTGAACTAAAAATATCTTGGCGATCATGATGCTACTCACGATTTTGACCCACAGTGTCCTATACGATGGTTATTCGAAGCGAAGGCTATACTCGAGATAGCACAAAACTTTTTAATGTAACCATTTAGTCTTAATTTTTTACGTATTAATTATAGTGTTGACGTATTCCCTTAATATTATGAATTATTAATTTATATTGTTTTTGCCTATATATTTGTGCGTTTTCGAGATATGCTTACTTATACTATGTTCACACTGGAAGCTAAATGCGCATTTAAAGCTTAATTCGCATTTATTTCATTAATGCTTCTCTAAATGCGCATTTACCCATAGAAAATTCTGTCAAGTTAATTCACTTTAATGCTACTTCTAATGAGCATTTAGCTGTTTGCGACCCTGATTCAATATTCGAAAAACTGCCACTCGCTACTTTTTGCTCATCTCTGACTTGAACTCGTTTCATTAGTTGTTAAATTTGTTTAGACCCATTTTACATTGATCAAGACTTGAAATCAAGTCTGTGAGCTTGTTGGCAATTCGCCGCACATCGGAAGCGACGGAAGGGAAAAAGAACATTGAAGCTGTACCGTCAATTTTTTCGTGTTCGTTATGTTATTTTCGCGTTGTTGGCTGTGCTCTTTATTTTATTTTTCGCATATCAACGTGCGTTTGTTGAGTTGCAGCTATAAATGTATGATATTTCATTTATGCAGAGCATTTTTTTTGGTATTGTTTTTATTTTATTTTTAACAATTCAATATTTGTTGTATTTAAGCCACAACAATTTTTTATTTGCTTCTATTTGCTGTTTTTATTTCATAGAAAGCAAACAAAGAAGAAACAAAATTGAATTCAAGTCTTGAACAATGTAAAAGGTTTCGTCAAGTCCAAAAGGAAACGTCAAAAAACTTGATTTCAAGCCTTGATCAATGTAAAAGGGGTCTATCTGATATATAAGGCGTTCAATGCAAATGCAATGCGATATATTCACTCCTATTTCTTAATAAATTTTATGCGAAGTTGAGGTCCTATCCTTAAAACCACTCAACCATTTAAAATAATAAAAAAATAGTTTTATATGTTAAACAAAATTAGTGATATTTTGCACAAATGCAGTGGCACCACTGTCTTATTTTCTATCTGACAGAACATTTAACACGAAGTTGGCAACTGTAGACGGCTTAAAAATACGAGGCTCAAAAAACACGTCCAAGGGCTACTTTTATTTACGCGTGTCTGCGCATTTGCGTTTGCATGCAAAACAACAATAAAGCAAAATACGCTTGCGTAAGTTGGCGTACAAATAACAAACCGTTAATATAACAGACCTGCGTATTCAAACTGTGAATAGGCTAAACGTGCGGGCGATGGTGTAGTGGTCAAAATGTAATGTAAATAAGGATTTATAAATGTAATTATAGAGTATAAATATACAGTATTTTGGATTTTGAAAATTTTACCTTCAGGTTAATTGCACACAAATGGGGAAATAAAATAAGAGCCACACATTATTAAACAAAGAGCCACACATGTCTATTGATGGTTTTTAAGTATTTTTCCAGCAGGTTTTTTCTCTAATATAATTTTTTTTTTTTAAATTAGTCCTTTTTTTGTTATTCGGCTTAAGCAATTCTGTTCAAAAATAAATGACAGCCGTCCATACTTTTCCAATGGTATATTTATAACGAAGATTGTATAAGAAATAATAAAGTTATTTGAAGTTTTGTGAAAATAATCTAAAAAAAAATACATGAAAACATTATTATCATTAATCCAATTACAAATATTTTCAAATTTTTGATGCAGATTGAGTCAGTTTATTTGCTTTCAACTATTATACTTGTTAATATATACATATATGGAAAACATGATTTTTGTAGGTTAGCACTGCTACTGATATTTTTTTTTCATTAGAATATTTTATAAATGGAATAAAATGATATCAAAAACATGTTGAATGAGAATAATTTTGAATAAATCGATGGTTAAGTACACTAAACTGATAAGTGAAAAATTTTACATGTGCAGAAACGTCGATTTTGTTTTTACATTTCAATTCATTTCAGTACAAAATACTGAACTACATATGTATTGAGCAGCATTCATTGGTTATGCATTTTCAACAAATTAACACAATAAAGATATTATATTGACGACGACATATTTTTGTCAAAAGACCAAATGGTTTTTTGTTTAATTTTTATACATGTTTACACAACTATTGCTTTAATAATCTTATTTTATGCAAAGCAACAGTATTTATTAAACATATATAATTTTGAATAAAAAAAGTATTAGAAAACGCAGCAGTTAACTTTTCATGCTTCATTTGGCACAGTAAAAATGACAATTAAATTTCAATAGACAGAAATTTTGTTAAACTCAGAATTTTCCTTCCTACCACGAGTGAAAAGTTTCCAATTGGCACACAGCCTTATAAATGTTCGGCATGTTCGAATACTTGTCAATTTAAATTCGCATTTTACGCTTCTCCCTTATGTGAACACTTGACATTTGGTTGAATTTTCGAACTTCTAAATGCGCATTTACAAATCAGTGTGAACGTACTATTAAACGCAATTTTTTAACTTTTTCAAAAAAATTAATATAAGAATAGCACACTCTCAAAAAAACTTGTTAATTCTAACAATAAAATAACAATAATCTTGGTTAAAATAGCATTAACAATCGTTTTTGTTGATTTCTTGTTAGAAATAACAATCAAAATTGTAGATTTTTCGAAATTAAATTTTGATTGTTGTCTTGTCATATATGAATGTCAAAAAGTCAAAAACTTTAAACGTCAAGAATTAAATTATTATAAAAAAATTATTTATAAATTTTGATCTGCTCAATAGAAGTTTCAATTTTTTCAACTAACAATTGAATCGTTGAAATTGACAACAAAAAACAACAATATATTTAACAATTTCATAATAAAAATTGTCAATCTTTGAAAAGGAATACAGCCGAACTTCCATAACTCGAATCATCATTATCCCAAAAAAAAATTCGACTTACGGAGACTTCGAGTTATAGAATATTTTTTTTTTATTGAAAAAAAGCCTTAATTGCCCACAGTTGTGCATATTTAGGATATATGTATGTATTATAAATTACATACAATAAGTTAGAGTTAAGTAAAATATTGTGAAATAAGTTGCTAATTTGTTTTATTATTATTTTCATTAAAAGGAGACTGTAATTTGTTCAAACTCTTATAGTGCTCATCAGTTGTAGTATCATTCGTTTGCAAATACAAATTCAAAGTTCGGAATGAATTTTCTACATAATTTTTGGAAGGCTGATGAATAGTTTCTTCCACCGAACCCTTGTCATCACTCTCTTAAGATTGCAACCCCTAGTTCAGAACGGTACTGCTGAACAATATCGTCATCTGTAGGAAAGACTGTTGTGCAAAGCTCATAATCTAATTTAATATTATAATGAAGAGTAGCATTTCAAGTTATTTCGTTCGATTTTAACCATGCTACATAATCAAAAATACTTTGATAAAATACATAATCATACATAATAAAAATACTTTGTCGAGCAAATAATTTGATGTCCAAAATGGGATTTCCCCGAATGTATGCAAAACAAACAAACGAACAAAAAGCTTCTTAAAAAAATAAAGCGAGAGAGAGCAGGCACATTACTTCGAGTTATAGAATTCATGTGCATGCATTTTCGTTCGAAGCTTCGAGTTATGGAAGTTCGAGTTACGGTAGGAGAATTGTATGCTATTTACTCTATTAATGCTACTATTTTCGTTCGAGTTATGGAGAATTTCGAGTTATGGAAGTTCGAGTTACGGAAGGAGAATTGTATGCTATTTGCTCTCTTATTGCTACTACCAGCCAATTTCGTTCGATTTATGGAAAATTCGAGTTATAGAAGTTCGAGTTATGGAAGTTCGACTGTATTTAAAAGTCTAAATCAAAGTAAAAGTTCAGCAAGGGAATTGTTAAATTTATTAACAATTGTAATTGTTAAATTTTACCAATAATTTTGGGAGAGTGCATGCTTATTACAAAATTGCAGAAAAAATCTTGAATTTCTTTATAAAGACCACGATCACGGTACATAAAAACAAAAAAAATATTTTTCCAGACGGATCCAAATCCATATTTTGTTTTCGTTTGCAGTTTATTTTTAAATGTATCAACAATTAATCAATAAAATTTTTAAAAGTGACTGTGTTATTTATGCTTCTCTTACTAGAATAAGTAAACTTTGGAAATCCCAAGTTGTGGGGTGTTGTGTGTATGAAGTATTCTTTCTCGACGTGTTTATTTTTGTCTGTATATTCAAACAGTTGTTTTGCTATTTCGAGTCTGCCAACATGTTGTGAGTTAGTGTAACAAAAATGTAATAAAAAATGTGTGCCGTACTTAGAAATCGAAGTCAGGTTCTTCCACAACAAAAAGAAAACAAGCAAAATTCTAGACCGAAAAGAATACTAAATTTTTTCAGGTTTTGTGTTCATTACCGGTTTTTAGAGTATTATGAACATTTTTATATTTCGTGTATTATATTTGAAATTCGATTTTTGATTTATTTAAATGACTTTATAAACTGTCTCGAAGTAAGAAATTTTAATTTCTTCATTAGTTTCAGTCTTTAATAATTTAAATAGGGTATTTTTAACAATTCTGATCGAAGAATAACGTCTTGATTCGCATATATATTTCATCTTTTTTTCGTCAAATATTTGTATTAGATAAGCTATCATCAGTTTTGGATCAGATTTTAAAGGCTTACAATTGATGTTATAGTAAGCATTTACACAATAGTTGATACAACAACTTTATATCATTAAAATTGTATTCTTCTCTCCTTTAATTATATCAAACCAGTTTTTCATCGGAATCTCAAGACCGTTTCGGATCAGATATTTATAATTAACAGTTACTGTTATCATACGACTCTTTTATAAAGTGCATTTCATAATCATAAGACACTTTAAGTAATTAACCTTTAATAATAAATGTACATATATTGTTGGGAAATTTCTGTTAGCTTTTTGTACACCATATGAACCTTGTACTTCTCTGTCTTTGAGAAACCGCTTTTGGAGCCAGAGCTCACATCACTCCATATAATCGTTATCTTTCTGTATGTTCATAATTATAAGACAAAATCAAAAATTAGTTTCTTTTAAGATTAGAAGTAATTACCACGTGTTTTTTTGATATTGAATTAAAATTATATTAAGTTTTAAGCAAAGTGCCGCGAGGTACAATATTGTCGAATGAAGAACTTGGCAAAATAATGGCATACAACGAGTCTGGACTAACAATATCTGAAATTTCGAAAAAATTATAGTTAATTCTCAGAAAAATTTTCAAATTGACCGAAGCAAAGTCATGCGCGAAATTAGCCGCCTCCGAGCACAATAAAGTGTCCAAAAGCCACAATTTGGTGCACTTTGCACCGCTGCAACCGTTTCAAATTATCAAAACACCCCATCTTTTGCCACGGCACAAGCAGACGTGCCTGCTATTCAATTTGCAGAATAGCATCTATAACAATATGGAACAATTAAAATTTGATGGGTCCGAGGGTTTCCAATTCTATTGGAGAGATACGGAGGAAGTTCCGTAATGGTGTAGGGAGCTTTTACATCAAAAGCCACACTTGAATTACAGTTCACATCATCGCGAATGAAAAGCAGCGACATATTCAAGTACTGTAAAACATTCTCCTGCCATTTAATGAGGAAATTTTAAGGTGCCACTAATTTTTCAATAGGATAACGCTCGCAATTCATGTAAGCAATAAAACCAAGTGATTTTAGATGACTGCTTTGTATGAATTTTTGACTAGTCGGCCTGCTTTGCGGACCTTAATCCTATAGAGAATGTGTGTGGCATTTTAGTGAGAAGGGTTTATGCAAACAATCGCCAATATGACAATCCAGATGAGCTAAAAGCTGTCATTGGTAACTAATGGGCTAATCTGGATGTCAGCCTCTTGAAAAAGTTATCTGAATCGAAGAAAAACTATTGTTGTTCGTTGCAAAAACTCCTTTTGAGTTTTAATTAATATTTGACTACTGCTGATTTAATTAATTAAATCAAAAATGAAAAGTGTCTTATCATTTTGAAATCACCGCAAAAATATTTGTGTTGAAAAATTTGTTTAATTAATTAATAAACCAAATATATTTTTATTGAAATTGGTTTCCCTTTATCTCAGAACTATTCTCTCAAAATAATACATTGCTGCCAATATTATAATTTAAAATATTTAATAAAAATCATGTGTCTTATAAATATGAAATGCACTTTATTAAATTTCTTTTTACCTTTTTAGGTCCACACTACAAATCAGTTTCGTGTCTCGGTACCACTGGGCGTTGAGGATCAATTTAGCAATGAAGCTGATCTGGCACAAAATTGGACACATGGCAAAATTTTTATATCTCTCTGTTATAATACAAAAAAACGTGCATTTGTGGTCATTGTAAAAGAGTGTAAAAACCTTATTCCAATGGATAATAATGGCAGCTCGGATCCTTTTGTGAAGCTGTAAGTTTAATTTCAATTTGGCTCAAATAATAAAGGAATGAAACTCTATTGGTGCCAACAATTTTGAATGAAAATATTATGAAACTATTAAATGTATATCTATCACTCACATAAACAAACTTAAATCCATTGATTTTGATTGAAAAAACTAGACTTCACTTCTTGCTTGACAAAAGAGTTAATTTTTCCAATTTTTTTTTTTATCTTCTAAATATCGAACGGAAAACGTTCAATTCATCAAAAATTTATCAGCAACTAAATGAATTCAAAATTCAAATTTCTACTTACTCGAATGATTTATGTAGATAAATCAAAAATTAAATGTTTAAATGTAACTCATACTAATTTTATTTTACAGACAACTTAAGCCTGATGCTCATAAGAATAAAAAATATAAAACTGGTGTTAAATGGCGTACCCTAAATCCTGTATTCAATGAAGAATTTATATTTGAAGCAAGTCCACATGATCTCAACAAAGAGTCGCTGATAATAACGGTTTGGGATAAAGATATTGGCAAAAGCAATGATTTTCTTGGAAGCCTAATTGTTGGTCACAATAGCAAGGGAGAACGTCTGCAGCAGTGGCTTGATTGTATACGACTTCCCGATCAGTTTCACGAGAAATGGCATTGCTTATGTGGTGAAAATCCAACGCATTAATGGAATTAGATATCAGTACTACGTTTATTTTTAACTAATGCGTATGATTTATTGTTTCCTTAAAATGAACAGCTAGAGTTAGAATGATCAGGCTCAAAATTGATCAATAGCTATACTTTAACGCATAAAAATTTATTTATATTGTGTTTTCATTTATTTGCGCATAAATTAGTTTGATGCACTCAACAACGAGTCGTCTATTGATTTATTGTCATAAAGATTATCAAAGTTTGTCAAATGCATTTATTTCCAAATTTTTTAAGTGTCCTTATGGGAAATAATTACATAATAACAATATATAAAGCATAATCCTTTTTCTAATATAATAATTATAATTAAATGGTTTGAAAATTTTTTAATAAATAATATTAATCAATTCTTTTGAATACAAAAACAATTTTCTAGTATAATAAATAAATAGTTTCAATGTAAATAGCTTGCATTTGTGACTTGTGGGAAATGTGTGCATCTATTGTTTCCTTGTGTTTTCATCCTTTTAGTTATTAAGAAATAAAAGAGTTTATAAAAAACCCGAATTGACAGTAAAAAATTTTGAAGGGATTTTGAACTAACTTTTAATGGCCAATTTTTGTTGTGTGTATTATAAGTATTTATAAAAAAATGCCCAAAAACTGCACCTACAAGATTTACACAGATTAATTACATATTAAATTTCATGTTCTCAAGAAGGTCTTTAAAACGAAAGAACCAAATAAAGGTAACAAATGTGAAATATGCGCTTAATAACGTGATTTATAACATTAGGAAGAGATCCATATGAAGCTGCAACTATCTTATTAAAATTCATTTTTAATATATACTTAATTTTTTCATCACGTTTTATAGCTGTTTTATCACAAAAATATGATGTTTACACCGCATTTTCACGTTTTAGATTGACGTTTAAAGAAGTTTATCATGGTGTATTTTGAAATAAAGCACCTTTGCAGTGCTTTAAACACTTCAAATACATCGAGTTTGGCTCTTAAGCGCGATAAATGCTTAATAGTATGTTTGCACCGAACCTCCAAAACATCTTTTAAAAATGAAAAAAGAAAACACATGTGTCAAAAAACAAAAGATGTCAAATTTTTTGAGAGTTTAGTTTTTGACAGGTAAATTTTTTCAATTTTTTGACGTTTAAATTTTGACATTTAGTTTTTGACTTTTAAATTTTGACATTTAATTTTTGACGTTAAAATTTTGACATTTTAACATTCATAAATGACAAGACAACCATCAAAATTTAATTTCGAAAAATATACAATTTTTATTGTTATTTCTAACAAAAAAACAACAATTGCTATTGTCAATGCTATTTTAACCAAGATTATTGTTATTTCATTGTTAGAATTAACAATTTTTTTTTGAGAGTGCACCAGAGCGTGTTTTACTATTAAACACCATTAAAGCACTGTAAAGGTCAAAGCACATCATGGAAAATTAAGGGTAGCCACGCCAAATGCATCATTTTTTGGCTTGAAGTCTCCACTGATCAGAGACAAATACATTCGCAAACAAGCACTCTGGTATGTCAGCTCGTTTGCTGGGTTACTGTTGTGTTAATGGTGGTGTCCGGTTTTTTCGACAGTTGGCAATACTTGTAAAACACATTTTAAAGTAATTTTGACATTCTGTGCACGGTGTAAACAATTGTTTAACAATTTAAATTGAATACATAAATTAAGTTCAATAATTATTATGACTACGAATGTGAGCATTCGTTTGGCCGTTGATCGGGTAAATATGGGACTGTTGGCACAAGAACAGAATCGAGTACCACGTCTCTACACGCCCGGTGAAGTGGTTACAACGCAGCAGGGTTTCATGAAGGGTCATGGTACCTACGTTGAAGATGAGCACATTAAGGCATCCGTAGCTGGAGTTATGGAACAAGTGAACAAGCTCATTTCTATAAAGCCTCTCAAGTCAAGGTACGTTGGTGAAATCGGTGATGTTGTGGTTGCGCGAATTACGGATGTACAGCAAAAGCGTTGGAAAGTAGACACAAATTCGCGTTTGGACTCAATGCTGCTACTTTCATCGGTCAATCTTCCAGGTGGTGAGCTTCGTCGACGTTCAGCTGAAGATGAGCAAATGATGCGCAAGTACTTGCAGGAAGGAGATCTAATTTCCGCTGAAGTGCAAAACATATACGACGAAGGCACTTTGTCGTTGTATACGCGAAGTTTGAAGTACGGCAAGCTATCACAGGGTGTGCTGGTCAAGGTCTTTCCATCGCTGGTCAAACGACGTAAAACTCATTTTCATAATCTACCTTGCGGTGCTTCAATTATTTTAGGCAACAATGGCTTCATTTGGATATCGCCGACTGCGAGTAGCGAGGGAGAAGGTGGTGATGGTGGATTTACCCAGAACCTAGCTGAGGTTATACCTCGCGCTGATCGTGAAGTTATTGCGCGTCTACGTAACTGTATACTTGCGCTCGCCCATTGTAAGATGATGCTTTACGACACCAGCATTCTATATGCCTACGAAGAATCAATCAAATACGAAGTGCATGAGTTGCTCAACCAGGAGGCGATATTCGATATAGCGTTTTTGACACAGCACAGACTACGTTTGCAGGAGGAATAATACAACTAGATTAAAAAAAATTGTTATAAATTGAATTAAAACTTTTTCCCTAAACTTGAGTTATCTATTACATTGGCAAAGTCGAACTTCATGAAGGTACTTAATTTGAGTTTTTAATTAGCTAGCTCACAAGTTTGCTCCAAATCTTATTTAACTTTTACCGGTATTAAATATTTAAAAATAGATACAACCTTTTGAATTCAATGAAATAAAAAGTTTTTAAATGTTAAATGAAATATTGTATTATTTTATTTAAGTATTTATTTATTTCATTTCAATTGTTTGCAAACTTACGTTAACAAAAACCAATACAATTTAAACTATAAATATAACAAAATACATCCAACTTAAGTGACAAGTCATTAAAAAAAATTAAAGCCCTGGTTATTGGCTAATTTCGAGCATAATTAGTACGTCGTATATTTTCATCTACAAAATTATTAAAAACTGGTCAGAAATGACGGGCCTTGTTTTAATAATGAAAAAACATGAAATATTGATTTTATTTAAGGTGAATTAGTAATCAGCGATGATCACATTTTCGATTTTAAGTTGTGCAAATAACAAATTTTTAAGTTTCAAATATTAATAATATAAAATACCTTGAAGTAAAAACGGAAACTAAAGTAGGTTCGACGAAATAAGTTAAAAATTTTTTTAAAACTGAAAATTTAAGTTGCTGTCACTTTACCACAATTGTGGTAAATCTACCACTTTTTTAACATCTACCACTTTTACCCTTCCCAAAAATATTTACCTTTTCCCAAAATCTACTACTATTTTATTTCTGTCACAATTTCTATTATTTGTATTATTTGTTTCTATAATATAATTTTTATATTTTACCATGATAGAATAATTTTACCAGGTAGTGTTGACAAATGTTGATTCTGTCAGCTACAAGTAAACGAACTCTTGTCAAAAACAGCTGTTCGTTGTTATATTCGTTGGGCACATTCAGCTGAGTCAACTGTTGTGACAGCAACACATCGAGGAGCGCTATTATCGGTATTGAAGTTTCAGAAAATTTGTCAAGCTTTGTATCAAATACGAATGGAAATTTTACCGACAAATTTAAAATTTTCTATTTTTAAATGCATTTTAATACGCAAATTCATATATATGTGCATCAAGTTTTGACTTAGCAGTTGGCAACTGTTGGGTACGCTGAATGTGACCAGTGAAAATTGTTATATTTTTTGACAAAAGTCCGTTTCCAACAGAAACGTCAATACTACCTTGGAGTAATTATATCATGATATTTTACCGAGACAGAAAATGGAATTTTTTAAATGTGTGATTGGATTTGAATAGTATTGCATTGAAATAAATCATAAAATATTTGCAAAAACAAAATAAAAATTTTTATGATTAATGATTTTCAGTTCTTTTTCAATTATCCCGAAATTCTTTTTTTTAATTTCGCAGGACACGAAAACGTTACCTAAGTTATAACTCTTAAAAAGTTTTCAAATTCAATATAACACCTAATCTTACAATCTTTTTGTGCGCATGAAAATTTTGCTTGAAAGTTGCTTATTTTCTGGTTCGCGAGCAGCTCCTAACTTGGCTCTTGGCTTGCTCGCGGTCCAGTTTGTACTTTGAACGATTGGCAGTGGGAATTACGGAAATTTAAAAAACGGCTTGGGCCACGAGCGTCTAAAAATTCGCGAGATCCAATAACGATACTTTTACGTTTATCAGTCCTTATGATCCGGTATTCACAATTGAAAATTGATGTAATGCTATTTTTGGAAAATAATTTGAGAACAATTGTTTATCTTCTTTTTCCAATAAAATTTAATGAATGTTAAAAGAAAGCTATACCATATTTTTTATGAGATTACTGCAAGATCAACCACTTTTTTCAGACACAATCTACCACTATTTATAATTTTCAAGTGACAGCACTGGCGGCAGTGCTTAAAAACGGAAGAGAAACACTTCGACACATCGTTGGGTGCTTGTCAGACAGTAGAACTGCTGCAATTGATATTGGATGAGGTTAAAGATTGCGCCGAAAAGTTTGAGGTAGATAAATACTGAGCACTTAAGTTTGGCAGCTCACTCAATTATTACCACTTCAGAAACATACAGCAAACAGATTCTACGAACAAATTTCCGGTCGATTTGTTTCGGCATGATGAATAATGTAGTTATGGGTCGTTTTAACAGATTTTTTCAAGGTCATTAGGCAACTTTTTGGCGAATACTTTAGGGTATACCTACAGCCTTTAATACTCTTCGTTCAAAGATAATATATATATACTAAAATATCAGATATATCCTGCACTGAATGAATATTTAATTTTGGATTTTGTCTCTATTATATTAAAGTCACAAAATAGTAAAATATAAAAAGAAAAATGCATGTTTTTATATAAGAAAATCAATCATCAGCTGCTTATAATGTGCTTCTTTCTTTGCTGCTGCTGCTTTCTTTGTTTTTCTTTGGTTTGGCACGAACTGATTGGTTCGCTTTGGCAGCATTGTAAGCATTAGTTCGCATTGGGTTTATGGGTTTTATGTATGCACTACTGTTCTAGTATACTATTTTGAAACCAGAGGTCATGAACCTCTTTTCAACTCAGTCAATGAACTCAATCTGTCAAATTTAACGAAATGGGTCTGTGATCCGGTTAGATTTAACTCTTATGAAAAAAACGAGTTGGATCATATTTCTTTTTATGCTTTTACCCAATAGATGTCGTAAAATATTAATTTTTGTTTTTAATGCAAATTAATTTGGATTCCACATCCCACTAGCACTAGCGAGTGTAGTTCGCAAACTATACACCGAACAGAGACAAAAGTGTAGCTCGCAAACAAAATATCAGACAGAGACGAGAGGAAAGGACATGTGCTGAGCGTGAAATATAGTAACCATACGATTTTTTAAAAATCGGGGTCTTAAATTTAATTTTAAATTAGTAGTTAAACTGACTGTAGCTCGCAAGCAATATATCGGGCAGAGACGAAAGTGGCACCAATGGAAAGTGCATTTTCTTCGCCTCTTTTCAACTAAGTCAATGAACTGAACCTATCAAACTTAACTAAATGATCGAATAACGTAGTAAAAAATTTAAAAAATTTGAATTTGCAATAAAAATTTTGAATATTTTTTCCAGAAATAAATGTTAAAGTTAGTGGTCGAAAAATCGACAAGCTGACCAAAATGGGTTAACAAAATGATCAAAAAAATTTGAAATTTTGCTTGTTTCTTTTTGCTTGCTCATTTAATCGCACTTACTTTTAAATTTTTTCTTTGTTTTGTCCTCGATAAGTAGTCCATAATTGAGTGTTATTCATTTATTTGTTAATTTTTGGAAGATCAATAAAAATACGTGCAAAATGAACAAAACAATCGGACCAAAGAGACAAAGTAGAAGAGGTTACAACTTAAACGGAATTCTACGTCTACATTTACGATTCTATCGAAACTGTTTTTTTTTTATTGATCAGCCGTTTTTGACATGCATGACAAATTTATCAAATTTCTAAAGCGTTCCTTTAACAGAGGCTCGGAATTTTACGAGTTTACGAAATGGAAATTTTGATCGTTAAGGGAATACCACTAATAATAATAATAATAATAATAATAATAATAATAATAATAACTAGTAAGGTATATCTTCGACCTGGCCGAAGTTAAAATACCCCCACGGCCGATTCTTAAGGGTAAAAGAATCTTAAATTGGAGAGCTTTTTATATGAGATTTTGAGAGATTTTATTATTTTTATGTACTTTAAATACATACATATCAAATTGTTTTCCTGGAGCTTTAATATTAGCCTTTTTATAAAGTTTTCAATTTTGGGATTGTATGGGAGGTGGGCGTGTAAGTGGGTGAGTGACGCCCATTTTTCTAACACACCTCAGTTTTGACATAGAATACACAAATACCGAGTTTCTGTTTTGGTTCTTTAATATTAGCCTCTATATAGATTTTTCAATTTTGGGGTTGTATGGGAGGTGGGCGTGTTAGTAGATGAATGCCGCCCATTTTTCTAACACATCTCTGTTTTGACATAGAATACATAAATACCGAATTTCAGTATTCTAGCTTTAATATTAGCTTCTTTATAGGGTTTTCAATTTTGGGGTTGTATGGGAGGTAGGCGTGGTTTTCATTCGATTTAGCCCATTCTCGAACTTCATCTTAGTTTTTTAAAAATAAGCTTAAATATCGAATTTCAGCACGATACCTTCAAAACTACGGCTGTAATCGTGTCCACAGACAGACGGACAGACAGGCAGACGGACAGACAGACGGACATAGCTAAATCAACTCGGGTGGTGATGCTGATCAACCACGCCTCCTTGTGGGCGTTACACACGTCGTGACAAAATTAATATACCCCTTACGCAGTACGCGTGGGGGTATAAAAATAATAATAATAATAATCTATACTTCTATACTTTCTATACTTTTTTATTTTTATTTTTATATTATATAAAAGGCTTCTCACGTATCTACGTTGTCGTGTAACTCAAGAACTACTCAACCGATTTTTGTAATTCTTTCACTAACATAAAGCAACATGTTTAACTTGGTCGTTGGCGTACTTTTTTTCTTTAAAACTGCTCTTAAAAGTTATTAAAACTTGAGTTTAAAAAGTAGCCAAAAAAATCAAATCCAAAAAACATTGCTGCATTGAATCGTTAGATACACAACCAGTGCGCTGCATCGTAAAGCTTTCTCGCTCTTTTCCTCTCCGATTGTGTTTGTTGTTATTGTCATAGTATAATTAACGAAGTAATATCAGGAAGGAGAGCAGCGAACCGTGATTGTCAAAACGAAGTTGAGAGCTCATACAAAATCTACGAACGAGTAGAACGCTAAGAATAGGCAAAATGTAAACAATGATCCGCTACCAACTCTCGCGTGTTTATGTTAAATAATTGTAGAAAATTGTGATTTGTCGCTTTGTATATTATTTTTATTGTTATTGTTAAAGTAATAATGAATAAAATTAAAAGTGCAAATTGAATAAACTGCAATTCATTGGATGCTGTTTGCAGTCACTGTTGCTGCTGCTTAAACTCGGACCTCTAAGAACAATTCGCTGCAAACACCTTGAAGTCACTGTTATTCCTCAGTTATTGTATTATATTTATTTTATCTAGTTTATTGTTATAATAAAACAATATCACAACGAAAATATTTAATGTTATTTGCACTTAGTACAACACGATGTTCCATTGAATTTAGATTTGTTTGTTTGCTTCGGCTTGTTTGCTTTGTCTGCATTCGCCAAGATGGCCGATTTTGACATTTAGGGTACTGACAGAGAGAGTACGTTCACTCCTGATATTACTTCGTTAATTATACTATGGTTATTGTTTCTTTTACTTAAAGTGCTTTAAATAAGGGATGTTTTACGTACAAGAGCAGACGCAGGAAGTTGTCTCATTCAGTTGGCGCTGAGACTTCAAGTGATTAAAGGTCTGTTTCCGTACGCACTTCAAGTAAAGTTCGAGTAAAGTTCGGGTAATAGAGAGCATGGTTGAATAACAAGGTTGCTTCAAAACTGACTGTGCTCTCTTTCGCATATCCGAAAGTGTCAAAATCAACTGGCTGTTGAAAAAAATAACAGCAACAACAACAGCTGAAGCAGTTCGCTTTGACATTTGCGGCAGTCGCGCTCTCCGTGTACCCTCCGTGTACACCTTATTCAGTGTACCCTGATAGAGAGTAATTTGATTATTTGTCAAAATGAGAAAATTTGTCAAAAAGTACGGAAACGCTTTCAAGTAAGTTTCAAGCACAACACCTGTTTTTTGAAAACAATAAAATTTAATTGCTGTGTTTCTGTATTTAAAACATTTTCGTAAGCGTTGATTTGGTAATTTTAACTATTTTTATTAATTTTCTAACCAATTGCATACATTTTGTTCGCAATACAATGCAGCAATTAAATTTTATCACTTTGACAATCAGCTGTTTGAAGCTCGAGATTCGTGCTCGAAGAAATTTTTCAAGTAAAGTTCGAGTAATAGAGAGCCACAAAAAGTGACATTTTGCTTGTTCTTCTTCTCTCTCGAGCTGGAAAAATGTGTACGGAAACGCTTTCAAGTAACTTCAAGTTACTTGAAGTGAGTACGGAAACAGACCTTAAGTCTTTGTTGCTTAATTTTTAGGTATGATATGTTTATGCTTCGTAAATGTTTATCTATATTGTTTTTTATGCTGCGTAAATTATTGCTGATACAAAGAGCGCTACAAGCGTAAGTATAAAATCGTGTTATAAATGAATTACAGTGCGGAAGTAATTGAACATTGTACTGCTTTTAACATTTTTGGTCATTAATACTTAAAAAGGTCGATCCAAAATGTGAATCAAAAATTTATAAACCAGTAAAATGTCCTATTTTAGTACCTTCATTCATATGCGTTTCCTGACGTTATTTTTGATTATAGCCTTGACTTGAAAAAAGCGAGAAAAAATTTAAAAGTATTGGGGCATAGTGTAATCAATGTGTGAAATGGTGTGTTCGCATTAGTTAACAGGTGTAAGTGTATTGATACGATACTGAAAGGTGTGGTAAAATTTATTTTCAAAATCCTTAAATTAAGTAAATTAATAAAAAAAATTGTTCCATTCAATTTTCATCAAGATGCTAATTGCTTTAAAAAAAGGTTAAAAACTATTTATTTAGACTTTTCAAGCAATTATATACAATTCATACACAATGAAAATATATAGGAATCGCGACATTGGTCAATCAGTGTTATTGGATCAAATAAAAAAATTTTAAATTGAGTGTACATGAGACCGAACCCTAATTTTAAGACCATTTAATTTTTCCTCAAGCAACGAAATTAGCTTCAGTAGACACGGCGTCTCCTTGGATTCTAAGGGACTGTGTATGCAAATGAGCTGTTTATTAAAAAAATATTTTTAAAAAAGTAAAAAACAAAATTTAGATACTCGAAAACATTTTATTGAAAATTAAAAATTATACGTTCTTAGGCCTTACCAAATATTATTTCGTTTTTGGAGCGAAAATTTATTGTACTTGAAAACCAAAGGAAAACATACAAATCTGCAGTAAGTCAACCAATTTTTAATTTAAAAGTTTAATGCCATGCAGCATCAGACGCTATAATTTAAATTTTTATAATTTCCACGTTATAGATGGATTTAGAAGATTGAAAACCGTGAAATATTAATGAATGTTCAATAAAAATTCAACTAGCTGTCATTACATTTCTTACATTAAATTTTCATAAA